>JARHVA010006079.1:0-2500 GCA_037957365.1 Torreya grandis | reverse complement strand
GGATTTAGAAAAAAAATAAGGTCCCAAATATAACATTCTCTCAATCTTATGTTATATTATGAGTAAACCATTCCATTATTTTGTTATACACCTATAAGAACCTTTTCATCTATTTCAAACATGTTAAATATTCTTATACAAACATTTATAGACTCTCAAATAACTCTAACTATTACACATGTTGATTCTACCAATCTTGGTAAAGTATTACTAGTTAATTACTCACCAATATAGACAAAATCAACCTACTCTAAAAAATTGATATTTTAAAAATAAAAAAATTAACTTAGGGTTATACCATGAACCTATCATGTTGGTAGCATGAAAAATTATTCAAATGATTCCATATATAAACAAATCAAGGTCTTATTCAAAGTGGACCTAGCCATTATTCAGGACCACATCTATACACTATTACACATCTTGAAAATATGCCCTATTCATACAAAATTACAAACCTATCACTAATATAAATCACAAGACAAGTCTAAAATTACTCTAAATCTAAGTCAAAATCATTTTTAAAGTATGAAAATATAATAATTAGCCACATACACATATAAGAGGAACATAATTTCATAAACACACTAGGTGGGGAGAACTATGTGTTACTTTATTTCCATCCCTAGAGTATCAAATATAAAGGAAGTGGTCAATCATAAAAATGGGGGTTATTGAGCTCAAATCATTATACTTTCCCTTTTTTTTTAAGTTTCTAATCCTCATAAGCACACATAGGGTTTTAAAGAAAAGGGGGGCTGATTTATAGAGTTATGCATATAATCAGAGTTTATGATTTATAATATAGAGAAAGTAGATACACGTACATGTAACCATATAGTCATTATGCCCTAATTCCACATAGGTCAGTACCATCCAACAAGTAAATATAAAAAGATGCCAGTGAACTAAATTGGTAAAATTGACCAAGCATAGATAGAGAATTAATTCCATAACTAAGTGAACTAAAGGCATGCTTTATTCTAATTTTCACTTTCAAAATATAGTCACTAAAATTCACCTAGAAAAGATAATTATTCATTATTTTTTCAAATCTAATCAATTAGTCTTAGTATTTTATATTTAGATGTATGCTTGAGTGCCATGTATTAAAATATGAATTACATTACAAAGTTATATAATAAATTAGATCATGTAATTCATATTAAACCAAAGTAGGGTAAAACACCTATTCATATGTTGGGACTATATGATTATGAGGAAGTGAATGTTGATGGATTATGAAACATATCAATAGGTTAGGTATTTTATAAGATATGTAGAGAATAAACCCCAATGCCTAGAGTATCCTAGAATTTTATCCTATAGTTTGTGGCCCACCTCCCCATTCCATTTGTTACCTACATAGGTGATAGGGAGATAATATATATTTTGTCTAGGTAGACTAATAAGGTAATTTTTGGTTCAAGGGGACACATAAAAAAGTGGTTAGGAGAGTGGGGAGGGGATAATTTTGGGACATGTTTATGAATCCAAAGTTGGTGTTGCACAATATAGGCTATAGCAAGAGGAGATATAAGGCATGCCCCAAGATCAAGGTTGAAATAAGGAAACCATATAGTAGTGGTGGTAGAAGATAAACAATAGATTACAATACTATGAGAGTAAAGGAACAAACTTTTTTTTGAGGTTCAAGTAAAGGAGATAGGGGATAAAGAGGTTAAGATGAGCCCAAAATATTATTTTGACCTCGACTAGCAAGAGGAGAATCTAGGTAGGTTTATGACTAATTCATCCATTTATAGTTTAGTTAATTGGTTTGTTATTTATATATCTTATATTTGAACTACATGTGTGTGTTGTGTGTGTGTGTGTGTGTGTGTGTGGTGTGTGTGTGTGTGTGTGTGTGTGTGTGTGTGTGGTGTGTGTGTGTGTGTGTGTGTGTGTGTTTGTTTGTTGATGTGAAGATTCCATGACTTGGTGACAAAATATGATCCAAGATGATTTTTATTAACCCATTTCACATTGCTTTAGGCTTGGGTAGAGATCAAATTATTGTGGACCTAGTTCTACCTTCAATTGTGGGAAGACATTTTGATGTCTTTTCCCTATCATACCAATAAGAATATCAATTTATAGATAGAGGAAAAATATCACTGGATTAAAGGCTAAGGATACAAACTAGAGACTTAGGTTATGATCTCTAGCGATAAAATTTCCCCAAGAGTAGGATGCACATCCTTGAGTAGATAGGCTATAGGCGGGGATGCCTCCCATGTTAGGACTAGTGGCAAAAGGCATCAAAGCTTTCATAGGATCACTTATAATTTAGTTTTAGGATGTTCACATAAGAGGTAGAGTTTAAAAGTTGTAAAAATTCTACCTCATTAGGCACACAAATGATAGTTAGGATTATTTCCTAAGGGTATCTATCTATATGTTAGTGTTATGATTTTTTTTAAATTTTTTTAGATTTTGACCAGACTTACTCTCTATGTGTAGTGAAATATATGAAACTTGATGTATACTGACATCAATA